>QGSO01000188.1:339819-359018 GCA_011037825.1 Carya cathayensis
GGGGGGGGGGGTTGCATTGATATTTTACCTTTTTTGAAAAACAAAATACAAAAGCCTGATTTTCAGCACTTATGGTACCAATGAAAATTATGAGTTGACATGCAAGCATAACCTAGTACACGGGGTTAATGTGTGTTGGCCAATTAAGATAAGATAATAAAAATCAAATTTATAAATCATGCATGTCATAAGCATAAGTATGTATGTGTCAAATTTCCATCAATATTAAGCATGCAAATATTTAGGAAAAACCTAGTGTTTATTATGTTTATGGTATGGTGTGCTTCTTATTGAGTCTTCAACTCATTTTATTTTTACTTTATATTTTTAACCAACCAAATTAGGAAGATGACCAAGATGAGCAGGCGGGCCAAGCTTAGACAGAGCACTCTAGTATTACTTAGATCTATGCATCCCTAGTTTGATTTAGATCTAAGTTCTCATTTTATTATTTTCCGCATTAAAAACTCTAATTATGTCTTTATTCTAGAAATTCTAGTTTGATTTAGATCTAAGTTCACATTTTATTATTTTCCGCATTAAAAACTCTAATTATATCTTTAGTCTAGAAATTTTTTTATTTATAAACTCTTGTTTTATGAAATAAAGAGATGCTTTTATTTTATTTATGCGAGTCTCTTACATGGCTTCAATTACGAAAGTACCAAGAAGGGATGTTACATTCTAAGTCTCACACTGGTTATATTAGGTAAAACTAGGTTTTACAAGTGATTATGAGGATCTCTAATGCCTTGTTTGGGAACACATCCCATCTCATCTCATTTCAAAAATTTCTCATAATTTCCTCACAAACATTACTCAAACACAAACACTTTTCAATTTCAAATTTTCAACTTTTTCATCTAATCATTACAACTTTCTCAAACTTTTAAACAAAATACAAAAAACAATTCAACTTTTTAAAATTCCAAAACAAAATTATATTAAAAAATTATATTCTAATGATATTTTGACTAGTCATTTTAGGATATGGTACATATGTGACAAATATTTTTTTTTTATAAGAAAACAAATTATATTAATCAAAGAATAGGCCTAACTGTAATTTTAACAAATTAAATTTCCCAAATGAGGCCTAACTGTAATTTTGACTAGTCATTTTAGGATATGGTACATATGTGACAAATATTTTTTTTTTATAAGTAAACAAATTATATTAATCAAAGAATAGGCAAAGCCACATTCAGTACAAAGAATGCCCTAACTACATAGGAGCAACAGAAATAAGGAAATCATGGAGATCTAGACCATTAAAATTAATGGCAATGGCCCAAGTACAAAGAGTTCTAATAAAGAAAGCTTTAAGTTCTCAATCTCTCTTTATCCTTAAACGTCTGTTCATTGCGCTCCTGCCATAAACACCACATGATGCAAATGGGGATCATCTTCCATACAGCCTTTATTTGTTGGTTGCCTCTTAGATCTATCCAACTGGCCAGTACTGCCACAATTGTCTCAGGCATAACCCAACCCAAATCTAGTCAGCTAAAAACCTCATTCCATAACCCTCGGGCTACCTCACAATGTAGTAGAAGATGGTCCACAGATTCTCCCCCATTCCTACACATACAACATCAATCTACAATGATCACCCTCTGTTTCCTCAAATTGTCAGTTGTGAAAATCTTACCCAAGGAAACGGTCCACACAAAAAACGCTACTTTGGGAGGCGCCTTATGTCTCTAAAGCCTTTTCCATGGAAACTGAATAGAAGACTGGTTCGAGGGACTTGTAAAACAATTGAACCAAGAACAAGCCTTTACTTATAAGTATCCACCACCACAATAAATCATCATGCTGGTTGCTCAGTTTTATTGAGTACAAAAGGATGAAAGAGGCTTCAAAACTGTTCATTTCCCAATCTTGTGCCACCCGACTAAAATTAATGTTCCACTGGATTTGTGACAAATATTTTCCTAGATCATGATGGTGATAAGAATAAAAGTTTCAAAATCCAAGGCAAGTGGGTGATATTTCTGATTTTCTCAGGATGTTGTATTGCTTGAACATGGGTAGTGGCGAGGACAAGTTGCTTTGGACTCACTCTAGGAACAAGAAGTCCACAGTCAGATCATTGTAGAAGGTTATGTTTTGCCAATCCCTTAATTCCTTTCCTTGGAAGTGCATTTAGAGGTGAAATGTACCTCTCAAGGCTGCTTTTTTCAGTTGGCTGGCTTCCCATGGGAAAATCCTGATGGACAATTTAAGAAAGTGTGGTCCCATCATTATGGATTGGTACTTTATGTGTAAAAGGGACGTAGAATCAGTGATCATTTATTACTCCATTGTGTGGTGGTAAAGGTTATATGGGATGAGATTTTTAATAGGACTGTTATTGCTTGGGTGGCTTGCTGGAGAGGTTTCCAAGGTAACCACCTAATCGACAATGTGAGGAAGATGATTCCTTCTGTGGTGTACTTGGCGTGAAAGGACGGCCGTAGCTTTGAAGATAGAGAATGCTTGCTGCAAGAGATTAGAGGCTTTTTCTTTCAGACTTTATTCCTTTGGGCTTCTGCTATTGTTCTTGATGGGGCTAATTCTCATGATTTCATTGTTGCTCTTTCTAGTTCCTAGCTTGTAATTAGGTGTACTCTCTTGTATAGTCCCTGTGTAATTGGGCTATGCCTAATTGCTTGATATAATGAAATATCATCTCACTTATCAAAAACACAAAACCCAAGTAAAAGTAAGCCGAAGTGAGTTTTAGCTTATTCAACGCTTCTTCTTCGATTCCAAGAGATTTTGCAAGTTTTTACATCAAGACAGCTGATTTGAGCTCAGATGCTGTCATCTACATAATCAAACTATCATCCTACATAAATTGAAACGAATATCAAGCTGTTATGCATATCCACACTTGAACACCAATCTATCAACATTATATACAACATCTAGGTGACCAGTGCAGGCTAGTAACTGCATATGACAAGACTGTCTGATATCATACAGTACTTGATGTCATTGGGTCATTTCATTTCATTAATTACATTGAAATTAGGACATTAGAGGTAAGGTAAAAAACATTCAAAACGTTTTTTTATAAGTTCTAGATCATGATATTGTTAACAATTTAGCTGCTTTAAATTTGCAGGAAAATACAGAGTAATGGCTCCCTACCATGTGACAGGTAGCTCTTTCTACCATTACAAGCATAATAATAAGTTACCATGACAATCATAACAAGCACTTTCTAAATAATTTTCTTTTCTTGCTTGGAAGTTATATAACTACTACTGCAATTTCAACCCTGGGTTCAAAGTTTTTTTCTCAACCAGAAGTTCAATCAAGCATTGTAGGAGCAGAATCTTGTGTTTGTTCAATATGTTGTTTCAAAATAAAGAGCTAACATAATAAAATTTCAATTGAAGCCAATTACCTGAATGGATTTTAAGTGTCCAGAAGTTAAAAAATCACTACCATACAATGAATTCAAGTCAAGGCTATCTTGAAGTTACCGTAAAATTGGGAGAGCAGTACTACCATTGCCACATCCCACCTCCAAAACCTTATAATGTTCTCCACATGAGACTAGTTCTGGGAACTCCTTTAGCAAATACCGTCTCTCCTACATCCCAAAAGAGAAAGTAAGACAAGGAAAATTTTTGACAGTAAGAAAAGTTCTATTAATGATCTGAAAAAGTACATCCCGGGGGCAGGGGGGGGGGGGNACAACACCTAGAGAGAGAGAGAGAGAGAGAGAGAGAGAGAGAGAGAGAGAGAGGAAGAAAACTAGACAGAGCAAGAAAATTAGCAAGCTGATGCTAGAGAGACATAAAGCAGATGTCTTCCATTGGTACAGCGTATTAAAGAAGTCTTGGGCAATAAAGCAAAAGCTAATGCATCCCAATGGTAGGATGCAATGGTACAGCCTAAGACAAGAAAATTAAAACAAAGTCTTACATTTACAAGTTCCAATTATGCTGCATGGGAAAAACAAAGCCAAAAGGCGTATTACCAACATTAAAATGAAACAAAAGACAGCACCATAATCTACATGAGGATAAAAATCAATAAACTCAAGTCTATATATATTTTGATTACCTAAAGTCAAATGCATTATAATTATCTTCCGTTTTTTAATACATGATTATTGATGGTGAATAATGAAGGAAGGTCATAAACTACTATCATATAATAATTTAAGCCAAACTGGAAATTCTTGACGTGAAAGGCTAAGCAGCCAAGACACAGGAATTTCAGGCCAAAGAACTTTTCACTGGATCAGCCTTTATGGACTCTTTTTATTTTAAATAAATTTTGTGGTATAAAACTGAGTCTAAGGGTTGTAACCTGATTCTTCAAGAAATTATGATAGAAACTCAGAAAATAAAGTCTTTTTGGCTATGATATGATTTGAATTCTATTGCACTCTCCTTGATCTTTTAATATCTATAGTACCAACCAAATAGGTTCTTTGTGAGGTTTGCCAAATCCATCAAGTATCAAAGCTGAAACATTCTTTTTTTCATAAAACTGTTCAAAAATCAAGAGTTCTTAAGCCCAAGAGATGTTTCAAATGCAAAGGGTTAGGGGTAATCTTTTGCCAAAAATGACCCTGTATAGAGAACACATGAGCCAAAATCTTCCTAGAGAGCATACAATATCCCAAAACCTGCATAGTGATCATCCCATAGCCCATAGACCAATAAGAAGACTAGTTGGGGAAGAAGATGCCATTGATGAGCAACTTAGTCCTTCTCATAATCCCGTGATCCGTGACAAGCTCAAATGCCATAAATGAACAAATTATTATTGAACTTTTGGAATTTCATCTAAAGGTAAGTTCTAAGGATTACCTTGATTTCTAATATAGTTTGGAGAGTTATTTTGAATGGAAATATTAGGCTCAAGAGTGGATGGTGGTGTTTGTGAAATTTTTACCAAAGGGGACGGAAGTTCAATGGTGGAAAAGGTTAGAGAAGAAGCAGGTAGGAAAGGAGAGACAAATTGTACTTGGGAATTGATGAAGCCAAAGTCAAGTACAAGCAATTTCATGGATTACAGAAATGAGATTTTAAGAGTGGAGAAGTGTGCCGGCAAGTTTTATAACATATAGGATTAGAACTTAACCACACCTATGAGAAAGTTTTTGCAAGAATGACATTAGCATATGATTCATCACCCCAAAAAAAATAATAATAACCGTCATAACTTTTATGTTGGCCCATCATCCGATATTATTTAGCAATGCAATATACTCTTCTTTTTTGTTTATTTCTTTTTCTTTTAAATTGTGATACAGTGTAGTATTCTCTAAATATGAACTAAGTATTTGCATTTCTATATGTGGAGTTGAATTGCTTTCTCTAAGAAAATGTCATGATTTACTAAAACTTCGTATACGCAATAATTTGCTAGAAAAAAATTGTTACCAAATTCTAGATTAAAAAATATTTCATAAAAAACCTTCGCCCATCTAAACGAAATTGACAACAACAAAAAACACCAAATATTTCTCGTAACTTATTAGACTGTTTACAAAACAGCAAAACATAAAATAACATCAATTCCTTTTTTACTGTCTTGTATTGAGCTTTCTCGGCAACCAAACACCCAATAAATAACATTAACAAAGCCCGGACATTTTCGATTGGAAAGTTTTAAAGACATCAGCCTGTACTAAAAGTAAGAGATCGGAACCTTGAAGAATTTGCCGGAGGAGTGACGAACGTGAAATCTTTTCCATGCCGCTGAATCTTCATCTGCAGCTTTTATTGAAGAGCGATTCGAAGATTCGAATGGGAGCAAGTGGCAACGTAACGACGGATCGTTTTCGACCTCTGCTCTCAGTTCTTCCCACTCGAAGTCCTTGGAGAAGTACTCTGCTGCTTCCATCTTCTCCTAGCCTAACAGTTTCGAAAGGGAAATGAAATGGAATGACATTCATTCTAAATAATTTTTCCGTTTTTCTTGATACCATTCTTTTTTTGTGTTTTTTTCTTAAACAGAAAATGCATTTTTAAAAGGGAAAAAAAATTTTAAAAGGAAGTTGCAATTGAGCAGTAATTCATAGGATAAACTAGGATTTTTCATTCCTAAAATAAATTATAATTTAGTTGTGTTTTATGAAATTATTCCTAAAAAATAAAGCTTTTATACCAAGCAAGCAAGACATCTTTTGCTCGGAAGATTTCTACATCAATCCCCTTCTATGTCATGACTATGCTTTTTTAAGTACCAACAACTCTTCCATCAAAAAGATGTACCAACAACTCTCAGCGAAAAGACACATTTCTGGTGAGATTTTTAAGGCCAAGAAATATGCATCATTTTACTTCAATTCTAGAAATTCATTTGCGGACCTAATCCACAAGGAGGATTGAGAATTAAATAAATAGATATATTAAAAATTTTATATACAGTCACTTTTACATATTTTTTTACACACTCCACTAACGTGATTGTTGAGTATTAAAAAAATTAAATTAATCAATCATATCAGTGAAGTGCATAAGGAATATGCAAAAGTATATGTAGCATTACTCCAATCTCTACTTTCATATTCCAAATGGCTTTATGGCCTTGTTTATGCATATTTCAGCGATCACCAACAATATAGTTGAATAGTTCACTATTGTGATGCCCCAGATTTCGTTTGGAATTTGGCAGACTCTGAAGCGTCGAGACATGTAACACAAGATTACGTGTCCCTGTTCATTACAAATAAAAACACAATGCACCTAGCATCCATTTAAACAATATGCAATATTCGCAGCAGATAGTTTTTTCTTTGAGCAATACTATATACTAGATAAAATATATCCCAAATTAACGTAAACATAGTTCATAAAAGTCAAATGATAACTGATATCCAAAGGTGTTACGTACTCTCTTCTTCTTCTATCTCCCAGATGAAAAAAAAAACTAGAAGAACAGATGAACAATGAACAAATGCAATGCAAGATGATGAACAAATGAACAAGAACACAAGAAGATGAACCAAGAATCTACTTCAATTCTTGAAAGAGATTTTCAAGCAATCTCCAAAGCTCATAAACAATCCACTTAAGCAAAATGATCAAGTCTATCGAAGGATTACAAGTCCCTTCCTTTTATACCACAAACTGATGAACTACAGAAACTAACTACAAATTCATCTATTACAAGTAAAGGTATTAAATGACGCTACACAACACTTCCCAATTCACAAGGCCCAAACCCTTTGCCATCTTCAGTTCCTTCCACATATACTTCGGTATACTCCTAACATTCTTCCCTCCTTCAAAAGCCTTGACCACAAGGCTAATGATTTCCTCGACAACCTTTTAACTACTACTATCTTACCATCTGTAAGTACACCTTTGTACTCAGTGCCAAATCCTCCAATTCCCAGGTTATTTGAATCTGAAAAATTATCTGTAGCTTAGATCACGGCATACTCAGCGACAGATGGTCCTCATTGTAGGTCTGTCCCGTTAGAATGCCATGGAGGTTACTATCCTCACTGGGGACGCCTCTGATCTCTACCAAGGAATCATCAAAGTTGTTATAGTCTGTCAAGTGTGGATCATCAAAGTTGCCCCCAACAATTCGACTCAAACCATTGTACTTGTTCATCGAAATAACATCAACATTGGGCATAAAGCTTAATATCTTTTCTGTGAACACAGTCTTACTAGCCCCAGAAGGACCCGCCACGTCTACCAATATTATTACCTCATTATTTTGGGCTAGCAATTGGCATTACTTGATTACTATAAAAAGAAATTTAAAAATAAAAAAAAAAAAAAAATTAAAAATAACCCTTCTCAAATGATAAAGGGTCTTGTATTGAAGCAATCTCATATTGATCACCATTTGTTCTCTTAACCAATTGGAATTGATGTTTTAATAGAAATAGCCGTCCCTAATGTAAATCACCTCAAGAAGTATCTTGAATGGTTGCCAATATGTCAGCTCCCTCTTGGATCGTGGCATCCTAGCATAAAATTTTTGCAAACTAGCTCTGTTTCTCACCCTCGGGGAAATTGAAAGACAGAAATGATGAATCTAGGAATTTCCCACCATCAGCAACAACAGAGAGATCAAATTCGATAACGCTAGAAAAAAAATAGTTAAGTGGACTAAGAGAAAAATACAAGGGACAAGGGTGCTGAAATGAAAATGAAGGGCAACCCAGAAAATTGAGTGTGTTTATTGTGATGAGGAGTAGAGACAATGGAAATCTACACCACCAGGATCAAACTTCCACTTAGTACTCGCTTTATCCATTTCAACTGTGGGTGTGGAAATTGGAGCAAAGGTGGAAGTAAGGAGTGATTCTGTCGAAGTCAAATGAGCCAAATCTACCTCCATAAAGAGACCTTGTGAGGCTCTGAGGACACGGCTTTTGTGAAGGACCTTCGCTTGAAGAGGCTCACCAGGGTCAAGAACAAGGAGTTGGCTTTTGAGATCTGGGTCACCATCTCTGAGATCTGCAAGACGACTCCAGTGTTAGCTTTTGAGCTTGACAAAGGGAAAAATGGGTTTTGAGAACAATATCGTGGGCATTGCCACTTTCTCCTCCACTTCAACTACCTTTTTCTTTTCTTCCTTCACGATTTTATCTTCATCCTTCGTTCCATTTTCTTCCTACACTACCGATTTTTGCTTTTCTTTGGTTGAATCCTTAGGTGCCCAATCTTCTTCATCTTGCCACTCCACGAGAGTGTGCTGCATTCCCACGCAATCTTGTTGTGCATTCTCTTACAATTTACCTGCATTATGTCGAGTATTTCTCTCATCTCCAGAAACTTGTCCAAAATCTTTTCCATCAAATTTGTTTGTTATTTGTTGAATCTTACCCTGTCCATGAAGAATCAATCATTAATTTCTTGTATAGCTTCTTGATCAGTATCAAGTTGCCTCCCACCCACACACACTAATCACAACACTTCCCTTCATACAAGAGCAATGCCCCCTTGCCTCTAAACCTCCATTGAGTCTTATAAATAGCTCCCATCATCCCTCACTTCCTTACACAATGCTCTCTAGATTTCCTTTGGTTTTCTTGATAGCAACACATTCAAAATGTGAGAAAGGGTTGAAACCAAGTGACTCGCTCCAAAATGAGCAATACAAAGGCTATCCCAAGTGTATGAGGATGTCACGTAATAATTAATAATAAAATTCTTAGATTGTCTCCTCAAAGAAAGTGTGCTTAAAATTAGACTTATACAATGGTAGAAGATATTTACAAAGAAAAAATAAAAGTGGTGGTATGAAGTGAACATTTTTAAAGTAACATAATACAACTAAAATGATAAAATAAAGAGATATGAAAAACGACTAAGGTTTCAAGAATCCATCTAATAATTTAGAATATTGTTCCCAATCAATCTACTTCAATTAAACTAGAAAGTCAATTTTGTCTAACTAGAAGATTTAAAAGTTAAGGCCAATAAAATTAATCACTAAAGATTAAACATAAAAAATTGATGATTAAAATATTCACAAATCCATTTGAATATCACAAGGATTCTTCAAGCATCCAATGTATCCAGAAATCACAATGGATCAAGATAAATATATAGATAGTCAAAATTTCTAATAATAAAATCATTCAATCGATCAAACTCACAATATAAACTCTATTGTTGATATTAAGTTAACTATATTAATATAGTTAATATATATATAGATGGTTCCTATTTGTATTCTTTGGTGCCTATTAACTATATTAATACCATTATAAATTTATACATATACTATAATTTATGCTATAACTCTTATAATATATTAATATATTAGTATATACTAGTACCATATATTATAGTTATACATTAAAGAATATAATACTTATGTAATATTGTACTTATATATATAATTAATTTATACAATTATTTATATAAATAATATATATATATTATTTTTCATTCAATCTGGGGTGAAAAATCCCTAGACAGCAAACTGGACCGGACTGGACCAATTCAATCTGGTCTAGTCTAAAAATAGCCGGTCTGGTCGGTTTCTCTAATCTAGACTGGCTGAATCTCACCCTTAGCACTTGCATTGGCCTAGCCAAATGTAACCTTAGTACACTGCAAGAAAAGTAAATAACATAAGTTAAATAAGCAAACTAAAATTAACAAAAACTGGAGAGAAGGCTACAGACAGAGGAGGAAGGCTGGGCAGCGATAGTTGGGCCACAGGCTCTACAACCGCGCTGCCTAGCTCCCTCTCCCCGCTTGCGTTCTCTCAAGAACTAAATAAAACAATATTAAGAACCAAAGCTAAAATCTCGATATGATCTTATATGTTTTACTAATACCTTGGGAGATTTATTCAAGGTTTAAATTTGAGGAAAACATGTCATGAAAGGTTTATAATTCAATATCTTGTTTTAATCATCTAAGTATTCGGTTTGCACTTGTATGATAATGATCTTGGCATATCATGTTCTATTTCCTCAAGGATGGCTTTATAAATCTTTTGGAACCAATAATCATCATGTTAGGCATTGAAATGCATGATTTCTTTAGGCTTTAAAACTTGTATTAACAAAGAGAAGCTAGATCCATCATGCATACACATGGTTTGAAAGTTTTTAAATGATTTGGTGTTCAATGTCTAAGTGTTGGGATGAACTCGTGTGGTATTATTCTAAGTTGTAAACATGTTCCAAGACTAGTTTTATGGATTTATGTTTAATGGAATTGGATCACACACGCATGCAAAGAAGCTATAAGTTTGAAATCACAAAATGGTCACCAAATTGCATGCCAAGGGTTGGATGATTTTGACATAGTAACCAGTTGATTTTTGAAATTCTAAGGTCATATATGGATTTAAAATATAGAAAATATGGGGTTTGTGAAGTTTGGTGAATTTTGGAGTCAAAATGCAACTTGTGAAAATTTAGGACGTTAGTGACAATTTTGCAAAGTATAGGGGCAGTTTTGTAAATATTAATTGGTGAACCCTTTTGATTATGAACATCTTCCTCAGTTATGCAATTCTTAATTTAGAATAACTCTTATTACAGCCGCATCTTTAAGCACCCGAAAAGTTGGTAAGTTAGCTTCTAACGTATTCTTAAATAATTTATTTATAATTCTTGTATAAATGCCACATTCATATTATAAATACCATTTTAGCATGAAATGTTACATGATATATTGAGTATTTGATTACTTTCTTACATGATATGTGAAATTTTTACTATTTTTAGCATATTGCATATAAATGTTATTTG
This sequence comes from Carya cathayensis, assembly GCA_011037825.1. Taxonomy (NCBI): domain Eukaryota; kingdom Viridiplantae; phylum Streptophyta; class Magnoliopsida; order Fagales; family Juglandaceae; genus Carya; species Carya cathayensis. The sequence continues at coordinate 351,014 of QGSO01000188.1, forward strand.
CATATAAAGCTTGCTACATATGCACATGTCATGAAACATATTTTTCAAGCATTGTATGCAAATAAATTTTCTCACGACCCCAAAGGCTAGGGTGTGGAATTATCCTAATGGAACTCCTCTATCCACTCTAGAGTGAGTAAAAATTGAGTGGTAACCTCTATGTTGACGAAAAACTATGAATGGGTTTTGAATGGATTCTTTTTAAAAGTATGCAGGAGTGAACTCATTTATGGCACCTAATGCCGGTAGATGCATACGTTATGATGTTATGTTATGATAAAATATTATGACCAATGCATTTGGTTATGATGTTTGCAGAAAAAAACATTGTGTAAACATGAGTTATACTACAGTCACCTGCAGGTACTCACGTTGCATAATAGAGAGCTGTGATGATACTATACGTTATGTTATGTTAATTATGGCTTTAATAACGATGAAATGTTATGGTTTTTAAATAAATGAGTTATGAAATGTTCTCTTCCAAAATGTCATGCTTTTGAAATGAGAAAGTGAAAAATGTTCTCTGAAAGAAAATGTGCATTAAAGTTTTTATGAAAAATGTTGAGGAATCTGGACGGGAGACAAATAGGGATTTTTTGCATAGCATGCATCTCATGTTTATCATTAATTATGCATATCTTATCTCTGTGCAAGTTGATTATTTAACTTACTAAGATTTCAAATGAATCTCACCCTTGTGGACCCATTAACATTCCCCCAGAATGGTTGAAGTTGTGTTAAAACCAACATTTGACGAACAAGATGAACCATTGGATATAGATGGTTGAGGAGGAGCCTAATCTGGAAATGAGGTTGGACTTGATTTTAAATTTTGTAGCAATGATTTTATATACTATAGAGCGGATGTGAGAGTTAGTCTGATTATGCATATATATATATATATATATATATATATATATATATATATATATATATATATTATGGAGACTCTATCTCCTACGTTATGTTGAACTCAAGTGGACATCTTAAGTGATAAAGTACCTATTTATCTTTATAAATCATTGGGATGCATAGTTTCTTCTAGCATCAATTATTTTTATTACCCATATTTTCGCTTCAATTAATGCATACTGCTAATTGCATTTTATGATGCATTGCATATTAACTATCATGGACGGGAGTATGTAATGTTGTGTCACATGTACTGACATTTAAGTCTCCGTTCCATCCCAAGCAGTGACCTATGGGCGTCACAGAAACCATATTTGGCTAGGCACAAATTGGATGCTTGGATGGAATAATGTTTGGCTTAGGAGGCATGATCGCAAAACTTGATTTTTCTTTTCATTTCCATCTCATTGTTCCTCATTGTGTCAAGGGCCTAACACTATTCACCAAATATGGCTAAGATCTTGCTAAGTGTTCAAATAAAACTTCTCTAACTTAATTTGAGCATTTCACACTATGATCTTAAAAACACTTAACTAAGTGCCACATAACACTTACACTGGAGTCACTTTCACTTCGAAAAATGGTGAAAATAACTCTTATCATAAAATTATAAATAATCATACTAATCTCAAGGTAAAATTGTTTACCAAAATTTAACTTCGAAGTACCTCGAATAAATCAAAACGTGATTTCGAACAACTGTTATTCTAGAAATCAAATATCTTTTTTTTGTACCATAAAATTATAAATATTTATATAAAACTAATTCCATAAACCGTTTCTCATTCTCATACTCCTAAATACATCAAATAAATAAAAGTGTGTTTCTGACATCATAGTAAGTAATAAGACTGACTATGCTGTCAGACTAAAACTTGCCCAATTGGTTGATTAGTGAAACATTTTTGGAGTTTTCACGAAATTCCTTAAAAAAAATTATCCGTTGAATTTCTGGCATGTTGTTATAACTATAATGGTTGAGCTTTGATACGTTATTCGAATGCTCATCCATAAAATAAATAATAAATAAAGCATATAAATGTAAATAAAGATAGAGACAAAGATTTACGCATAAAATTACATCCACAGGTTGAAGAAATTACATCTCAGAGCTAATCATAACTCTCAATACAATTGAGGAAATTAGGATTCCTAATAGGCTGAAGAAGATGCCTTCGTTGTAGAAATCTAGAGGGGGAGCCAATAATCTATCCTTTTTCATTTGTAGAGAAATGTGTAGGTCTGTGGAGATTCCCTCATTCATTCTTCTGAGTAGCTAATTCCTACTTGCCTTATATCACTTTCACCCTTTTGTATCTAAGTCAACCTCTTTCGACTTTTGTGACTATCCCTTCGTAGAGATAGAATGAGCTACTACATTTTATTGAACTTTCCCCTTATACGAAAATAATATAAAATCTAACATTTAATAAAAATGACTTTCTCATTTTCTCATAACATCAAAATTTAAAATAAGATATTTGTCAAAATATAAAAACTGTCCCATTAGTTACACATTGAAAGCATAACTTTTACATAGTATGAAGATCCATCCTATTTACAACAAAATGTTCTCTCAAAATAGATGACCAAAGTCTATCATATTCATCAAAAGGTTTCACAAAACACAACACAAACTAAAACTCCATCACAAGACCCAATCCAATTTGACTAAACATCCATCTCTCCTTCCTGAGTAGTGTCCAACTCTACAACTTCATCTTCATATTACTTGGATGTTTAAAACATTAAATACAAAAGTAAGTCCAATACTCAATAAGTAGTTACACCATATAGTTAAAATATCATACATAAGTTATTTCATTTCTTTTGAAAAGCCCATACAAATATAAAAAAAAAAAATTAATTAAACATTATTAAATCAACTTTCACTTTCCATTGGTTGGACACAAAATTACACTCCGTGTGTTAATGTTAGCAGTCTTTTGGACCTAATTCCAACTGTGGCTTCAGGTTGGAAATACATCAGTTAGGATAACACCACTAGATGCACTACCAGTTGAACTGATCTGGCATTGCAATATGCCCCTCTTTTCAATACCATAATAATTCAATCATTGATCATTACGTATTTACATACATAAAACTTTCATTTCCTTTTCCTTTCCTTTCTCTTTTCATAACATTTTCATTATCTTTCTTAGTCCGATGAAATATGTATTTTCTTTAATAAAAAAGTATGTAATTTTACATTAGGAAAGTCACTAATTTCTTTAGAAAAGTGTGTACGTGATAAATTGCATGATCTCAACCTTTAATGTGAATATCTTACATCATACTTATACACACATTTATAATTTAGAGGATACTCAACACAAGCTCTCAAGAAAGGTTTATATATACATTACAAACATTTAGGGCCTGTTTGGGGTTGCGGTGGGAGTATTAAAAAGTGCTTAAATATTTTTAAAAACTCTTTAATGAAAAAATTAAGTCGTTTTGATGTTACATATTAAAGTATTTTTAATCTCTAATAAGTTAAAAAATTACGTTTGAGAAAAATCATTATTTTGATGCTTTTTTTCAAACGTGCTTTTCTGGATAATACGAAACGTAATTTGAGTTTTAAAAAGATTGTCAATGGACGAAAATATCCATACAACTTTAAAATAATTACAACTTTCAAACTTTAAAGGATATGATCATAATCTTTAAAAATTCAAATAATCATCATTTCTACTTCAGAAAATACTTTTTTAATTTATTTTCAAACAAACGTAACATGTTTGAAAGTGCTTTAAATATATGGTTACCAAACAGTAAATAACTTTTTAATAGTAGAATTTATTACTTAAGTTATAAGCTATAAATTCTAAAGTTATAAGCTATATTTCCCACCGTAATCATAAACATGCACTTACTATTTTACTACAAAGAAGCATTTATTGAAAAAGAGAGCATTTTAATAAGAAATTTGGTGTATGAAGCATGATAATAGCTAGTTGCTTCAAAGCTTAACCCTTGGTTTCTCTGGCACTTCAATAAATGTTATTCAATGAAATGGAATCAACATATCAATGACTGGTTTATCAGTGGCTAGTTTCTCTTGCACTTCATAAACCAAGAAGTATGAAGAACTAAGGCTCACTTGGTGGCTGGTTTTGCCCTTTATTTATAGTAGTTTATTACACAAAGAAGTAAACTTAGTTTAGTGGGAGATGAAATTGAAGATGGAAATGAATAGGGCTGATTTGCACTAAAATAGAATGTATAGCAGAAAATTAGACTTTGGTTTGTACTAACCTGTATAGCCAACAATTTAGCTATATTGCTTCAAAACTCATCTCTTTTAAACATAATCCCAACTATATAAGCAAAATGTTGAAGAAAGTTTGAAAAGAAACATTGCTTATGTGTAGGCATGGCAGAAAAATAGCAAGAGAATTAACTAGTATAGTCCTTGGTAAAGTAGAGAATCATGGAGGAAAAACTTACTGATTTGGGTGAAGTCCTTAGTTGTTCAATTAGGTTATTTTCTTAGGAGATAACTCACAATTTCACACTAACTTCTAAAGGTCTTATGGCACCTCATCCCTCGTGTGAAGGTCTTGGTGAGGTTTTGTATGCTAAGGGTGCCAACCAAGAAGTTTACGCCTGGGTTTAATTGATTTAGGTGTGCCTCATTCACATGGAAGGGCACGTGTGGGATATAGGTATAAGATTGCAGTGAAGAAAATAGAGGTTTAGTTTGTAACTAGACCTTGTAGTACTAGAATCTAAAACATGTTTAAGAAAATGTCACTATCATTCATTATAAATCATAATACTGAATTACATACAACCCAAAATAGAATGTTCATCGCCTAATATGCAACAGACTGAATACAATTGGCCTTTCTAGACAGCTAGATACAACTCAATATAAGGCATGATGCCAATGATAGAGATAGACCTCTATTTGCATCAAAATCTATGGTTCCGAGAGTAAAACCATAGATAAGTTAGCAGCCATAACAAAAACCGCTAATGAGAGATATTGTTCCTGAAGATGCAATGAACAATTCATGTAAATAACAAAAGGACATATGCATGTATGCTTGGCGAGGAATCAATTTCTTACTAAAATGCATATATATAAGCACGATGAGGAATCATCCTCTGAGGAGTACTTACCCTCTTATGCAAAGTAGCATTCAAATACAAATACTAGTATGTTGAGAAATCACCATTCGCTCTAGTAGATCAAATCCATAATAGTCTTGGTTTCGGAGGCATAATCATCATCACATAGATATTTCTTACACAGACATTCTCCATATTGACATTCGCCGTATAGGCATTCGTCACATAAGCATTCACCACATAGACACCACATGTTACGCCAGGGAAATGTATACCTGACTAACCAACTCAAGATCCCACCACTTGATACATCGAGGGATTCTACATCCCGACTGTCAAGTGTGGCCAAACACAATACCACCCCACTCGAATTCTCACGGGAAATCCCTCTACTCATTTGAAATTCATAGTGACGTCTCGCAAGAATGGGCACGAGGAACTCCATCCCACCCCATGATTGATACAAGGTACACATACTCATACAGAGATATAGATATACACACATCGAGATCATGAGCTAGCAAAAAATAGCAACACATTCAAAATCTCGAAAAACATGAAGTGAACATAAGATAAACATAATGATCCAAAACAAATTTATTTATGTCAGAAAGTGGAAGGTTACCGAAAATGCAAATTCCTCTTACATATAATATTCACCCTACATTCCCCAATCATGTCTTAGAAGCTAACCTACCCCATAACTTGGAGCGTCGGCTTGCCACTCAGTTGCATCGTTCATTTTCTTACTCTCTTTACAGCTTTTGACTACTTGGGGTCTTAGGTATATAAGATCGTAAAGTTATATTTTGTCTTATTTCTAAATTGGTACTGTTAGATGTCCTTCTGACATATCTCTAACTCAAGGAGTGCTTGATTAGGAGTCCTTTGTCCTCATTTGTCCAACTGTAGGATGATAGAGACAAAAGGCTAGGGAATCGTCCACCCTTCCTTATGGTCAACCAACTCCTCAATTTGTCCTTCAATAAAGGTCTTCCATGTGACATCGGGCCATACCTCTAGGTTTAGATGATATGATTCTTCATGCCTTAACCTTTCATTGCAAACCTACTCCAAATGTGATCCTAAAGACATACAACACTACCACATTTCTGAGCATCTTTCATGTTGTTCTGGAAAGCTTCAATACTTGATCTAGCCTATCCTAGGCCGTTGCTCACCCTAGGCGAGTAACCGTTACTCGTCTTAGGTGGATAGCTCTTATCTCGTAAGAGTTGCTGGCCTTTTCAACTCCTCATTCTCACCTTCATGGTGGACGACTTTTCTTGCTCACCTACCATGGCACGAGACACTTATTTCCACTCGCTCTAGGACATTCTGCTTGAGAGTCCACAAGGTGCTTGCTCCCCCACATGTTGGATTAGCTGCACTTTGCGACACCCGCTGTCATTCTCCTCACTGCACCAATGGAGTGTCCCTCAATCTTTCTTTCCACTCATCTATATTGGTGGTCTATCCCTTTACGTTGATGGGGCCCTCACAAAGTGCCTAAGACCATAGTATCGAATCAAGATCTAAAATTTTTTTCCCATTTCTAGAGAAGTCTACCACCGGCGCTGGGTACAAAGCTAAGGTTTAGAAGTGCGTATCACCTGAAGACGAATAGAAATTCCAAGTGAACCATCCAAACTTTGAATGATATGTTAAGAGCCTACATGCTAACTTCAAATGCACTTGGGAGAACCATATCCCACTCATCGAGTTCGACTATAACAATAGCTATCAGACAACTATCCAAATGGCCCTTAATGAAGCTTTATATGTTAAGGTGTAACAGCCCGCTAGAAATTCAAAGGTGGAATTTCTATAGACTTGAGGAATCTCGCGAAAACTTAATCGGTTAATCGCACAGGTTTTAATCTGTTAACATAATCAGTATTATCATTCACTATGGTGCTAGAAATGTGATTTTAATCGTTTGAGGTAGTTAGAAGTGTCAGAATACGTTATGCTCTACACCACTAGACTCAGTTGAATATTTAGGATTTTATAACGCGATAGCCCATTTTCATAATTTCGGACAAAACGGCTGTTCGAAACTATGAATTTATTTATAGGGGCACTTCGGGATTGAGTTTTGGTAAACGGTTTTTACTGTAGGTTAATATGAATATTTAGGATTTTTCAGTACTAAGTTTATTGTGTGTTTTTTTGGAGTGAATAGTAACCTTGATAAGCATACTAAGTGCAGTGTTTTCAAAATCACAGTGTGGATTGTCCAAATTAGGTTAGAGAAGTTTTATTTGGACACTTGGCAAGATCTTAGCCACACATAATGAATAGTATTAGATACTTGGCATAAAGAGGAACCATTAGATGGATTTGTGAAGGAAATCAAGGTGTAAGATCATGCCACCTAAGCAAAACCTTTTTCATCTGTAAAATATTTTAAACACTTCAATAAGCTAAAATAAAATAAATAACTAGTAAAAACCAATTATTTAAATTTTTAAAACCAAAAACAAGCCAAAATAAATTAAATCACAATTTAAATTCAACAGCCAATAAAATCTATTTAAAACTCGATAATTTAAAATAAAAGTACTATAAAATATTTAATTAAATTAAAATATCCCTTCAGTGAAAATACACATAAAAGCGGGTCATCACAAAATACATTATGGAATATATAATACATATTATAAAATTATAAATATATTATAATTTATACCCTAACTCTTAATACTTAATAGTATTAGTAATACATTAAAAAATATAATAATACTTTAATACTAAATATATATAGTTATAGACTTATAAGTTATAGTGATTACTTATTATAATTAGTATAACTATATAATAGTATTAGTATTAGCCTATTAGACTACTGGTAATATAGTATAGCTATATATTAGTAATATTAGTTATAGTGTATTAGTGATTTAGTATAAGTTATAACTATATTAATTATTAGTATAAGTATAAGTTGTATAACTATAGTCTATACTCTATATTAAACTATTAGTATTTATTTTATTTTTATACC